>JADLZK010008614.1:0-28884 GCA_015847255.1 Hyparrhenia diplandra | reverse complement strand
AACCCAACCTTCTATCTTTATCAATGCACCGCGCCATTTCGCGCAAGTAGGCACCATGCTGACCTCTGCTCACCGGCCTGCCGCGGCACGGGCATCTGTTGAAGAGACGCGTGCTTGTCTTCCGCTTGTCTCAACTTTTCAGACAAAACGCCGCGATACGGCACTCGTTGGTTGCTAGCTAGACGAAAGACGAGACGCGTGAAGTGTCTACTAGTAGGATCGAGTTTCCGAGCTGTTTTGCATGGATGGACAGCGTTCGTTCACGCGGCATCTGATATTCTGATCTGACGAGTTCAGCATGGCAAAGCCACACAAACTGCTGCAGCTGAAGAACTGTTCAAAACGAACGAGACCGGCCGTGCATCCTGCAAGCTACTAACGTTCTTCTGAACCGACGCCGACGCGACGGCCGTGCCATACGGGGAAGCGGCGGTGCATGTACTATAGCAGGCCGGCCTAGTAGTAGCTGTCAAACAACAGGAGGAGAAAGGCAGCGACTCGTCTCACGTACTGTAGCAGATGTCGGGCGAATGGAGGCAGGTCAGCTGAGATTTATCGCAGAGTTGAATCAACGCCTGCAAATCAGAAATGGTCAAGGAAGCCTATTTAAACGCTGTGTTAGGCAACCTGGTAGACACGTTCTCAAGCCGCGCGTGTTTGTCATGCGCTGACGTCCTATGGCTATGGGGAGCACCAACAGGTTGGTAGAATCTGCAAGAAAACAAGCTTCCGGAGAATCAATCGGACCTCATTTGTTGAGCCGGTAAACACAGGGCTCTGCCTATTTTATATATATTATATACAGTATATATGATGATCATACTAGATTGCGAGTGACATCAAGCAACAGTGAATGACAGCAGTGGTTACCAGCTTTCAAAAAAAAAAAAACAGCAGTGGTTACCTCACATGGTCACAGCATCTGTCTGCCTGTGGTTACTTATTATATTCCTATACATCTGAAGGGCATGAGGATCCTGGAATCCATGGAGATTAATAAGGAGATAGACATCTACTCCGTTACACTAGTAACTATACTGATTAATTAGTAGCTAGGAAGCTAACTGATCGTCAGAACGACGCTAATTAAGAACCATCCAGGCATGTTTGGTTGGAGCCCTGGAAAAGTTGCAATCCCAGGCAGCTCCATCCATCTAGATCCAACCAAAATCGGACAACTGAGACTGTTGTCTTGGCCAGACAACTTTCTCAGGGTCTGATTCAAAGAGGCCCTCAGTCTTCAGCCCAGCAGGTCGCCGTCTTCCCAATCTTGTGGAGAGCCTTGACGACTTCCTCTGGGGTAACGTTTCCTGTCACCGTGACCTTGTTTATCTCCGTCTCAAGGTGATAGCTCTCCATATCTGCATGAGCGTATGTGAACCTTTCAAAGTAAGCATGGTTACCGATACAATACAAGAGCCCAAAGTGAATGATTTTTGTGGTATAGAAAGAACTGAATTGACGGCCGGCTTACCGTCAATTGTTTTGATTGCCTTCTTAATGGCCTTGATGCACCTTTCACAGTGCATCCCGACCTTCAACTCCACAACCTGTGGCCATGTGAACCTTCAGGCTTTCCCGCATATAAACAAGATTGATATACTTCTAGATGCAAGTAATTAAGGAAATAAACAAAGTAGCTGATAAAAAACTTACAGCCATGGTTCCTGGAGAGTAGAGCAGAAGAGTAGCTGAGTAGGAGACTACTATGCACAAACTCAAACGGCTATGCCTGGCTCTCTGCATCCCGGAGCTTATATAGCTGCATCCGTACCTTCCTCTTTTCTGCAAGCAACTGAAACTTTTGTTCTCCACCGTGCAAAATAAAGCACACACTTTACAATAGTTCATGAGGTCAGGCACTTCACACTCGAAAAGGAGCACTAGATAAGAATCTCCTTTTGAACTGTCCCCAACCAATGGCTTCTATAATTATTGGATTACATTAGCCGACGGCATAATTGCTCAAATGGATCAGTATAATCAAGTGCATATTTTTCTGTTAACCTGTACCTCTAAAAATGTCAGTTTAAATATCTCTGACATTAAATTTTACTTTTCATATAACACAGCTAAATTACTAACCAACTGAACAGGAATTTTACAAAAGCAATGCCAACTAAAAACAGGAGAACCACATGGCTACTTCTAAATACCATAACTCAAACCATCCTTCGGTCATCCTTCGGTTGTGGGTTAGCTTTTGAGCTGGCCGCTACCATTTGCCACGACTTCTGAATCAATTCCTTCCCTCCCCACATTCTATGACTGGTTGGGTGGGTGGGTTCATTTCACTATCCACCGCGAGTTTGACATTGATAACATTCCCTCTTCTACTCCATTAGAGACAGGCAATTCAGCCGTAGCCGTTGATCCTTGCCCACTCTCCACATCATCACCGCCCATAAGTTTCTCATAGAAGCTGCCATTCTTCGCATCATATAGGTTCCCCGCGGCGCGACCTCCTGTGCAAGCGCGGCCAATGGCCAGCAGAATAACCACTGTGTGTAGTCTGTTAGTGATGCTGATCCAAAGCACCACCTATTTCTGGGCAGCCCAAATTTCTTCCCTCATCTGATCCTCCAGAAACCACCGCGACAGCAGACCAAAGAAACACAGCACAATCCCTGCAGCACCAATGAAATCACCAAGGGCGTGGTTGTGGATCTTCACTGCTGTGATATTGAACACCCAGAATGGCGCAACACACAGAAGCAGGAAAATGACTGTGTGCACATACATGTTGCCAAACCCAAGCCGCCCATGTTCCACCCAAACACACACAGAACGTGCAGAGGAAAGAGAGGTAGCATGCAGTGGGGTCCTCGCTGCAGTCAAACAGCCCACCAGCCCATGCAGGATTGCTCACCACAGTTCCTGTTTCAGGTGATTCGACTTGAACCATGCCCGATTCTTTGGTTTCTTCATCAGACAGAGCATCATTGCCTCTGCCAAAGAGGGCTGTACACTGTGTATACCCAGCAAAGACTGGTGCGGCGATGCCTAGGATGAAGAAGAAGCTGTCAGCAAAATCAGAGCGTGAATTGCTGGGGTAGCCCCAGTACAGGCCACAATCAGCATACTGGCATAAACAAGTGATGTGGAGGAGGGCAACCACAAAGGATATGTGTGTTCGCCATTTGGACGGCACATCCCATTCTTGCAGAAAAACTTTCCTGAGCTTAGCAGCGCCCCTCTGGCTGCCACCGCAGAGGAGGAGAAAAGTATCGCGTGGATTATATTTGGGTGCCTCGTATAAGCTCATGAGGGTGAAGAGGGCGTTAAGTATCTGATTGTCAATCTCTATCCAATAGTTTCTTAATGGCTCAAGGGAATGCATCATTCAGCAGTCCCAACATGAGTAAGACTAACATGCCACCAGCAGCACCAACACAGAGCAGCCATATTAGGAGAGCAATATTCATAGGATGCTTGAGCCATTTCTTGCATACAATGAAAACTGAACTCCAGTCGCATTGTTCTGATGAACTGAACATGCAGTCTGCCATGGACACCGTGGATGGCAACCGAAATTTTATCAATGGGGACAAACATTGATCTTCTTTAGCCACTGCACGACCATGGAGTTGCTTCCAGAAATCAAGAAGCCGTCGGGCCAGTGACGGACTGTACCTTGCATTGTTCCATCATGAAGAGCAGGAACTGTGATATGATATTCAGCCAGAATAGGTGAATTTGGATCTGAACATGGCACATCTTCTATATCATCTTCAGTGGTCCGAGCCATTTATGAAGTGACTGAGGCTTGTGCAAGGGCATAGGATGATTCACTTGAAGCAGTTTATTATAGAAATTACAGCATCTGCTGCAAACATGAAAAGAAAAGTGATTTAGAATACTGGATTTCTGAATTCAGCATTCGCAAAATATAACTGCAAGACAGCATCACAAATAGTGTATAGATCTTCTGAGAGGGAAGCATGGAGTAGCCTCCGGCAAGGATGATCCCATGATGATATTGGTCTAGCAAACTACTCCGTTCAGCAATTTCAGCAAATCTATAGCTGAGCATATGCCGGTAGAATTATCTTTGGTTTTGGACACATATAAGAAGATAGGTCATACCCTCATAAGTGCTAGTATAAGATTGTAAGAATCGACATGGCAATTGATGATTTCAATTCATGATATTACCCAAGTATGAAGCAGAAATGGGAAGATCTGCGTGTTGCCTCAAAGGCACAGGCACAAAAAAGAAGCGTACCTCTGGATCGAATGGAGGAGTTCAACATGAGCAAGGAGTCCCCTCAAATTAATCAGAGGGAAAGCTGCTAGACTGATGAGGACCCGCAGGGCCGCACACTCGACTGAACCTGCAAGCTCGCGATGAACTGGAGCTTTCGAGGGATCCTGTGGTTGGGGAAAGAAGCGAGCGGAGTAGCCAGTTGACCTTCAATTCTTGACGAATGGCACCGAATTTTTAGTCCGGCGGAAGGACTATTCTAAGCTTGCGACTTGAGTTCCCTTGTACGGCACAGGCTTGGTCAGTTGTCGCCTTCCCGTGAAAGTACCCCGCGAAGAAAGCAGTTGGGCAGCTTCACTCACCTAACGTCACTGGAAGCAACGCGATGAAATGGTTCCTGCGCGCGTGTGGCCGAGGTAAGCGCCACCAGATGTGGTGGCAAGCAGGTCAATCCTGGGCGGCGGCGAGGTGCGTTGGGGGCCGGGTGAGCTCACGAAGCCATGTTCCCGGTCAGACGAAACCAGCGGGCGTTGAAAGCAGGGAAAGCACCTGAATTCCACGGACGGCCGTCTTCGCGCCGCCGTGCGGACGCGAGGCCACCGAGGCGGCACTGCAAGATTGACCGTCAGGGACGAGGGCACGCGTCCTCAAGATCCACCGGTTCTTTGGTCTGCTACTGTGACGAGGCATGGAAACGAGTGAGAGGCACGGAGATTGCGAGCCACGGGGCAAGACCGAGGAGAGAAAATGCGCGCACCTCGAAGTCGAAGACGAAACCTCCGATTCTCGAACACCCCGCGGCGAATCTTGCCGGTCTCCGTCCTCATCTACCAGGGTCGCGGATTCCCCCAATGGCAGCAGGACAGTACTCGCGTTGGGGAAGGAGAGGAGGGAGCTGGAGGGAGAATTTTTCCTGTCGGGCCAGTTTTACCATGGGCTGGGTTAGAATGTTTTTCCTTTTTCTTTGATGATTGTACTACGGGTTAGATTGGTTCAAGGCCCAACTATACTTGGTCCCTCTCCGTGTCTACGTGCTTTTTACATCCCCACTCGCGTCAACCAACCAAACCCCCACCCTAGGCTACCTCACCGCCGGTAAGCTCCTCCCTCCTTCGCCCAATAGATGTTATAGATATCAATGAACTTTAACATTGTCAGTGGGTTCCTTTTTAGTTTAAATAACTCAATCAATCTGACACTGCATTGTTATGCACAGTTCCCAATTGCAGACGCTGTGTGGCGATCCTCCTTTACTTACCACTGGTGACACTGTAATGCATGGTTAGTAATATAATAGAATGGAAGTTCTATTGTTTGTGCTATATTACATCTTGGGATTGTTCTCCTGAAACTTGCAATGGTAATAGATATTTCCTGATGAAAGGTAACATCATCCTCACTATGACTTATGCGTGTCAACTTCATTTGGCATAATCATCTGTATTAACTTCATTTGGCATAATCACCTGTATTAATACTGAGACCTTAACGAAATTCTGGTATCATTGCAGCTCTTCCTCTTGTTGGTCTAAGAGGACAAGATAGTAATTATCAGCATTTTCTTAGTATTAGTACTAGTACTAGAGAGGACATTCATAGTATTAGTACTAGAGAGAAGTGCAGATCTGAAACCGTAACTTTTCCTATTGGAGTTTTTTTTTTTTCGAGATCACGCCCTACTTTTCCTATTGGAGTTGTATCTTGTTCAGATGCACCCTACTTGTTTGTTTGTTTTGTTGCTGCATGTGGGATCCATGCACTCATTTTTGCCAATATGATCAAGAAATATTTATGGCCAAAGACTGTATGTCAAGATGGGGCCCAAACCCAGGTATGCAATACCATGTACTATGTCTTCTTGGCCCAAGAAAATACGCAGGTATGCAAGCTGGCCGGCCGGCCCAAAGACGTACCTGGACTGGACTAGGCAGGCAGGAGCAGCCGTGGCCTGGACTGCTTGCGTTCGCGTACCTAAACTCCGGACTCGCGTTGGCCTGTTCGACTTCCATCGCTCGCCGTCGCCAGGACTTCCATCGACTTCCTTGCCTGCTGCAGCGCTGCTCGCGATCGCCGGGGTCCGGATCACGCGTCACGCTAGCAGTCCATCGAAGCTGATGGGTAAAGTGTGGGATTGAACACACATGGATCCAAACTGAAGAAGTTTGGTAGATGGGTTCTTCACACCGCCAACGAGGATGGTGAAAGAGGCGAGAATCTGGCGAGAATGATGCCACAGCTCTCCCGAGAATTGCAGGGATGGCCCTGAGGATGGCGGCAGTGGCCCTGAGGATCATGATAGTGGCCCCTGGGATCATGACAGTGGCCTTGAAATTGAAGGCAATCGAGCGGTGCAATTGTTGTCCATTTGTGCAAACTTCCCTATCCACAGAATCTCAGCCTTTGACTGGCATATGGGTCGGTGCATCTACTTGGACTGCGAGGAAGAACAAGAGGTATATATTAGCTACCTTATATTATATCAACTTTTACACTTTGTCTTGTACATACTGATACATATTGTAATAAATTTAAAAACCCTTCACATTCATACTTGCACGTGCAGGAACGAATGGTCGATTTGGTGCTCACTGGACCTTGTGAAGTACTCACGGCTTATGGTTACTTATGCTTAAAAGTTTATATTGAGCCTGATGATACACCTGCCATCGAAGCGGCGTGGGATGTTTTAGAGGACGATGAAATTAAGGAATACACACAAACCATCTGTGAAGGCGAGTACAAGTTTGGGATAACATACTTAGTGATTCCCGAAGCCATTGAGGCCATTGTTGAGGTCAAGTTAAAGTTGAAAGACCTCGGTTCTAGAAGCCGTGCAGTTTATGGTAAGATCAAGGCAAGCGCCACTGACTATAGGAACAAAAGTGTCCACCTCTTCAGCTGTGAACGAGGGAAGAGCTTGTCCTTTCCTCCGGCTGCACATCCATTCTTCCGTTGAGTCCGTCTATGGCTGCCATGCCAAGTGGGCAGCTTGAACTCCACATAGAAGTGGACCTGACAGTAATCACAACATGTGATAGTCAAGAAGAGCAGGACAATAATTTAAAGTTCAGTCTAGAATTCACCCGTGAAATTATGAGTCAAGAAAGAGAAGTTGATGATGATCAAGTTGAAGTGAACGTCAAGTGGTGCATGATAGTATAAGTGAAGGGGTTAGTTGGGTGTGAGTTGTGGCAGCGCTAGATGAATATGAAATAAGTGAAGGGGTGTCATAGTATTGGCAGAACCAAATCTGAACTTTGTGTATGTTTGACAGATGATGTTATCTATTTCCTTTTCTGTTTGATCAATTCATATTGTTTTATTTGAACTCAAATTCGTGTCATTGGGTGAGTGGGTACCAAAAAGAAAGAAGGCGGCAAAGGCTAGTTATTTTTTTTCAAACGCAATTATTCTCAAAAAATAAAATTGTATTTGAAAATTTGTGTCAGGAAAATAGGAAATAGAGCAGTTTTTTGCTGCAAAATGAAAGATACAGAAACCTAAACACCTATACACTAATCTCTTTTTTTTGCATACACTAATCTCTTTTTTTTTGGTAAAAATTAACCTAAACATTTCCGTCCAGATCTCACAGCTTTGCCGACTGTACAACAAGGATAAGGTTTCAGTGTGTACTATGCTCCAATCTGACCGGTGCAAAAAATGGATAGGAGATATGATATAAAAAAAACACTTTACCTTCTTCAAATGCAGAAGTGGTAGGCATTCAGGAAGCACTGTTTTTATTCTCTGAAGTTACAGATTCAGAGGCACAGCATGAAACACCTATATAGCTGATAGAGGCAGAAAAATGAAGTTAGCCTAAGGATATTGGATTGCAACATCAGCACATATTTAATATATGCGGTCAAAACTGAAAAAGGTATGAAATCGAACCTGAACCTATCTCCATCTAATCAGTTTGAAATTTTGCCATCTTGCCCCAACCTAATAATGAGGTATCTGGATATTTGCCTGAAACCAGCTCCAAATAGTTCATGTATAAGACCTACTCTCAGACTCACAGACACTGCTTACTAATAGTTTGTTCAAGTAGATACTACATAGCAACGTCTATTACCCTTAGGTGATGCAGATGTTCAATTGAATCAAATGCTCCAAAACCATCTAAAAACAGTTCCAAGTCATCTGTTCAAATTCAAGAATAGCATTTTTACCCACGATGTATACTAAGATGACCTTTGCCATGTTTAATTGAATTGATAGCAAAACGAACCTGCCCAGCAGCCTTGTTCAGAACCCAGTTGAAAGTTGGCTGATCATTTGACTTCCCCTGCTTTGACCCAGGCTGCTCCTTGAGCTCATTGATCCATTTCCTGAGCAGCAGCTTGGCACCTTCTGTTGGCCAGAGAAAGATCATGCAGCTGCAAATATATGTCTTTCCTTTCTTACCTGGTGGCGGCAGTTCTGAGTTCATGTGAATGATCGAGAGGTTTCACCTGCAACCCACACTTCAAACCCAATAAATTACCTTCCAATGAGACCCCAATCACAAAAAGGAAGCAACTGCAACACGTACAGGAGACGTATCGTCCATTACACGTCATGATCCCCAACGAGGTAGGGAAACGGGTCGGCAAGCCACACCATGTCGACGTCATTGTACATGACGTTGTACCCCAGCTCAAGCATCTGCAGCAGGTGCCGCGGCTGGCGCGAGGTGAAGTTGAAGAACTCATGCAGTCACAGGATAGCTGGCGCCAAGCGTGGGGGCATTCCATCGAACAGCTGGGATGGAAATGGGATGGATTTCCGCCCACCTGGGATCCAAACTTGTGGACGGCCTGGGCGTTGGGCGCGGGGGGGCACGAGGACGGCGTGTCCTGGCTAGGCAGCGTTGATGCGGTCGAGGGTCTCGTAGTCCTCGGCCATGACGAGCACCTGGAGACTGCGGGGGAGGGAGCACGGTGCCGTTGCCCTTGGCGGCGGCCGGCCTCCTGGAGCGTACAGGCGCGCCACGGGGAGGCGGGCGCGCGGCGAAGAGGAGCAACGCGAGGAGGGAGAAGAGGAGGGGAGCGGGCGAGAGGGGCGGCGGCGGAGGAGGAGACGGGGAGGGAGCCGTCGGTGGACGGCGGCTTCTGGTGCGGCCGCTGGTAGAGCGACATTGCCAGTGGCCGGAGATGGGGGGTTTGGTGGGGAGTGACGGGGAGAGTGCGGGCCGGAGATGGGTGCGGCCGCTGGTAGAGCGACATTGGCGGTGGCCGGAGATGGGGGTTTGGCGGGGGTGGGGAGATAGAATGAACTGAAACGAACCTTTTCAAACTGACAACAATTATATATTAAAATATATAAATATTTATACTAAGTAAATAGTATCATCAAAAATATCTTTAACTCTAACTTTTAATAAATTTATTTAAATAAAGATATAAATGTTGCACGTATTTTCTACAAACTTAATTAAAATTGATAAAGTTTGACTGACAACTCCTATTTTAAAACGATAAAGGCTTAAGACAAGAAGACCCTCTATCTCCTTTTCTCTTTAACCTGATGGGTGATGGCTTAACCAAAATGTTACAGAAAGCTAATAATAAAGGTCTCATTCATGGGCTATTAGAGGACTTTAGACCTGGAGGCATAGTCCTCTTTGCTAAGGCAGATCAGGTTAATCTTAGAAACCTTAAGGGAGTTCTTATGTGGTTTGAACAGATCTTTGGAATGAGAATAAATTTCCATAAAAGTGAGTTAGTTGCTCATATCCTTTCATGTCCTTTAGGTACTTTTCCTATAAAATACCTAGATGTTCCTCTTCATATGAGAAGTTAACTAGAGATGATCTACAACCTTTAGTGGATAAACTCCTTAAAAAAAAAGCTACCTGGAGAGGTAGATTTTTGTCTTTAGCTGCTAGAGCTATGCTGCTTAAAACCTGTCTGGCCAGCATTCCTGTTTATCTTTTGTCTTTTATTAAGTTTCCTAAGTGGGCTCTAGAAATTCTAAATTCCCATATGAGTAATTTTCTATGGAATGATCATGTAGATTGTCATCACTATCATTTGGCTAATTGGAATTTAGTCTCTATGAGGAAAGAATATGGAGGTTTAGGCCTTCCTAATCTTAGAGATTTGAATATTAGTCTGATGGCATCCTGGATTAAGAGGTACAACCTGTGATAGGGATAAGCTTTGGAAAGAGTTAATTGACTAAAAATATAGGGACCTGACAAACCTAATATTCTACATACAAGTACTGTAGGAGCCTCTAGCTTTTTCAAAAGTTTCATGTGGGCAGCTCAAGTAGCCAAATTAGGTTATAGATGGAAAGTAGGCAATGGTGAAAAAATTAGGTTTTGGGAAGACAATTGGTTAGGCTCTTCTAGTTTGACTGCTCAGTTTTACCGTTTGTATAGAATAGTTAGTGAAAAAGGAAAATCAATTCTTTGAATTGTGGGATGGTTCTACTCTAAAAATGTACCTTTACAAGAACCGTCACTATTGAACAATATCATGATTGGTCGGAAATTATTAAATTAATTGCTTTAGTACCTATGTCTAGCTCGAGAAGATCAAATGATCCGGGAGTTTAAATCCTACGGGATATATTCTTCTCGGACCCCTGCACAAGGTCACCAATTTTAGGGTATTGAAGCGGTCCATGTCCCACCGTTTGGAATTTGAAAATTCCCCTAGAGTGCATTTCTTTTCGATGGCTAGTCATGAATGATAGAATCTTGACTAGAGATAACCTAACAAAGAGGAGAAAGTTAGATGATGAAACCTCGCTTATTTTGTTCAGAGAAGGAAACTGTTTCATCATCTTTTCTTTGAGTGTGTTGTTGTCAAACAATGCCGAAAAATAGTTTCAAGCTAGGTTGGGATATCAAATAGGCCAAAAGCTTGTTACATGTAGGAAATTGCTGGTTGAGTAATAAGAAATTTTGCCTTGCTAACATGATATCCTCAACAGCTTATTTGGTCTTTGTGGAAAATAAGAAATGACTTGTATTTTCGTGAGATTTGGGTGGAGTGGCATGGAAATGCTACTTTACAGGATAACAATTATGTTGGAAAACTAGGCAATCCTATGCCCCCCAGAGAAGAAGTAATCCCTGCTGAGCATGGCAAAACAAGTCAAGGTAGAAGTTGGGAGAGTGCTATGGCTCACAATGGGCCAAACTACAAGCTGAAGATAATGAAACAAGAAGATGAAGAGATGATGGTGCATCCAGTGGTGAATGATTTCTCAACTAATGGCGAAGATCCAATGTCGGTTCCATGGTGGTTCGAATTCATTGAGTTGTTCATGTAATAGAGCTAGCTTAGTCGGTGTTTTGTTGTTCCTTTTTTAAGGTTGCATCGTACCCCAATTGGCCTCGAAGGTAGTTGGATGATCCGGATGTTGAATGCTTGAACTGTAAACGGTTTTGGTCTTTTAATAAATTTGAAAGGCCGGGGTTGTGGCCCTTGAACTCTAAAAAAAGTTTGACCGACACGTTTCTCATAATTACATGTTTTTAGAAACGGAGAGAGTACAAAACACAAATCCCGATGCATATTCTCAATTGTAAAATTATAGAACAAACAACATCCCCAAAGTCCATCAAATCGAAAGTGCCCCGACCGATCGATCCCCTTTGCGGTGAATAGGCCCAAAGCATAGCGAATATAACAGCTACAACTACAAACCACGATTCAAACAATGAAACAGCAACAATACGACTACACAAACGAGAACAAGAGAATACATTGAAACATCGATGGAGGCTCCAGATTCGAACGAATCGAGGCATTTAAAAATACTTTCCCTCGCAGCTTAAACCACAACATTTCCATAGCTTAAACCTCGGGCTTGACAACTAAAACAAAATGCAGAAGAAAAATGCCATTCCTAGCATCAAAAGCAAAAGCTCCGCCCTAGCCGAAGTTCCCCGATTAAGTGAGTCTTACGCTCTTTCTCGCGCCAGATTGAACTTAATATTTATGCACTCTTATATAAATTGGATTGAAATCACCCACCAACTTTGGTAGATCCGCTCCTTGGCCCGAAGCATCGCTGTAATAGTCCTTAGCGTAGAAGCAGGAGCCTTCCTACCGCTCAAGCCCATCAAAATAAGAGATCACAAATAATTGCTTACACAAGCCGCTCTTACTAGTATACATAAAAAAGAAACAAATGCCGGTGGAACATTGAAAGGATAGCAGAGCATAAATGGTAAATGTAGGATAGTTATTCAAAGATAGGTAACAAGCAAAATTCCGAAGACTAGCCGGTCGTCTTTAACATCTCATCGCATTCATATCACAATGTCAAAAGGTACTAGATTTTCAAGCTTAGGCAATCTAGATTTTTAAGCAACAAAGCATCAGCTAGATATAGAAGATAAACAACTAATCTACAATAAAACCACATGTTGAGTTACGCTAACAAATGTGTCACAACCAACGGGAGATCCAATAGAAAACAAACAAAGTTGCTAGAATAGCTAGTCATCTCGCTTAATATTTAGTCTACCAAGGCCTCGTTTAGTTGGGCAAATTTTTGTGGCAAATGTTAGAAAGTTAGAATTTGAACAACGAAAGCACGCGTTTCGTTTGTTTGTGGTAAACATGGTCCAATCATGGACTAACTAGGCTCAAAAGATTCGTCTCGTTATGTACAAATGTAACTGTGTAATTAGTTAATTTTTTACCTACATTTACTTGCTCGAACATATGTCTTTTGGTGTATTTAATGTGATGTGATGGAGAGAGAATCGAAAACTTGGAAGTTGGAGGCAAAAACTTGCCCAACTAAAACGAGGCCCAAAACAACAAAACAGAGCACTTACATCCAAAATTCTGTCTTGCAACCATAAACCATTAGGAATACCCCGGAATAGATTTGGGGAAGACATCTCAATGGATTTCATTGAGGCTTTACCAAAGGTGGGGAAAGATGTCGGCTTATCCTAACAACAATCGACGGACTATCCAAATATGCACAACTATCCAAATATGCACACTTTATTCCTCTATCACACCCAAAGAGCTCAAAGCTTTTCAGCGAGACTAATGGGCTAATGGGCTTGGTCATTTATTTAATATTTATCATCATTTATTATTTATTTTATTATAGAGAAAGAAGAGACTAATGGGCTTGGTCCATTAGCAATTATAAACCCCCTTATAAATAGAGGAGAACCCTAATGAGAGAAGGCAAGCAAAGAACAATTAAAAAAAATCCTATCTTCTCAGTCCCTTCTCTACCTCCCTCATGCCTCCTCCTCCCTCTCCACCGCCGCCGCCGCTACCACCACAAGCGCAGCTTCGGTTCCCGTGCCAGCCCTCACGCCATCACGAACCTCCATCCCTCGCCCAGCCCACGCCAGTAGCCGCCATTACCCCTTCAAGGCGGCCCAAATTCGCGGCGTGGCAACCGCTACGCCCACCGTGCACGCCGCCGCTTATCGATGCCCACGTCATCTCTCGCCGCCCACCTCGAGCCGTGACAATATGTTCCGTGCATAGCTTTTAAAAAATAAAAGATATACTATGAAGTTACGTGACTCCCTAATGAAACTTAGCATGCCTAGACAAGACTAAGGCTGCATCAAATATATCTCGTTAGCCAACAAAAAACATTAGACATAGCAAGAATTTCTGATTGGGGTCCATCACAACAAAAAGTCTTGTTTTTTGGCGATAACATTAAACTTCCTTACTTGCTCTTCATATCAGTAGATCTAGAAACTTGAGTGCTCATATTGAAACGCAAAATGAATCTTGATTTGTACCTCATTGGTATTTGGGATATAAAGGTAAAAAACTTCGACCCTGATCTGATTAGATCTTCCCACAGATTACTTTTGTTCGTCTCAAGGGTTTCGAGTCTTCATAGCTGGACACATCTTATTGCTTACCTATGATGTCACTTCTTTCTCGCGGGCGCTTGTGGCAATTCCATATTTTTATGACAGTTCTCCTCCTTTTCCTTTGTCGGCTTCATGATTGATGGAAATATAACAACACCCAAATACCCATAAGCGCCAACGACCTTTTGGGTCCACACAAAAAGCAATTTTCCTCATATGAGACTGAGGAGTCTTCATATTTACACCGCATATGTTCATATAAATTTTTTTGGGATCGATGTCAATCAATGATGTTGATATCAGCTATCTCGAAGTTGGCGCGGACGTCATGGATTTGAATCTTGCAGCGGGCATATGGGATATAGCTCAGATTTTATATCGGTACTTGGCTGCCACAGTCACTTGAAGATCCCTACCTTTCGTCCCTTTGGAGTTCTTTTTGCAGATATCAACCCGTAAGACAACCTTCTGCTCCAAATCTTCCATGTCAAAGGTCAGATTCATCCGTTGAAACTCAATGATTCTCAATATGATCGTTGCAAGGTATCTTTTTGACTGCTTCAGGTTTTTCTTCGGGGTGATGGAGACAAAATTGATCTATGGCTTAATGTAAAAAAAAAAAATAATTAACTTAATTTAAATTTCATACAAGATAACGTAGGGAGCACATATGTTAATATGTCACACCCCACGCGCATGGGCCAACCGGGCCGGGAGGAGCGCACGGCCACGCTGCGGGTCGCTGCCGCCAGCCGCCCTCTCTATCGTCGTTACTTAGGGTTTAAGTTTAGTCAAATTAGGAAGAGTCCGGATTATTTATGAAGTCAAGTTGAGTCCTCCCTATAAATATAAAGGGAGATGTATCATTTTCGATCAAGAAATAAATAAATAAAATAGGGTTTAACCCTAAGCTTCAGTCTCCTCGCCCCCAAGTCGCCGCACGCCGCCGCCGCCGCCAGTCATGCAGCGCCCCCCACGCTGCCCTTCTTCCTCGCAGCAACGCTCCGTGCTAGGGCGTCAAGACCACCCCGGCGCCACCCACGGCCCAATAGATTTGGGCTGTGACATAATATTTGGAGTAATACTTATTCCTTCTAAGTATTTTGAATAGATTTTGATTCTTAATTTATCTTCAATGCGTAGCCACTCAGCGTATTTTTTTTAAAGAAAAACAAACAAGAGCTTTCTAGCGAGCTGGATAGTGTTTCAGAATTACAAGCGAGAAGATAAGAGCGCCGGTCATTCAGACTGTTTACAACTTCATTGCCCACACGCTTTTCCCAAATAACTAGATCATCACACACACACGAGTCCCAATCATTCTGCTTCTGCTATCATTGTTTTCATCACAGGAAATCATAGTGTCCAAAAAAGTGATAGAAGAATAAAAGGCCAGATTTGGAATAATATAAATCTCACCACTCAACGTATTTTGAATAGATTTTGTTTTTTTTAGAATAATATATTTTGATTCTTAAATTTCTCTTCGTTGCGATCTACCAAAGAACCAACTACATCTTAGAAACACTTTAAGTACAAATCTACTGATTCTTTAGAATAATAGATTTTGATTCTTAAATTTCTCTTCGTTGCCATCTCCCAAAGAACCAACTACATCTGAAACATTTTAGTACAAATCTACTGATACAAATTTTATAGTTACAATTATATAATTTAATTAGTTGTTTTACCAATGTTTGTAACGTTTTTCTATTGTCCTTTATAATGTGCTTATCATTTTGGAATGGGTGAGTATATATTATTTCACACTTTTCCTATTGAGCGATGCCTGAAATCGTGGGGACAAATTAGGCGACGCGCATCTCCTCCTCCTCTAGGGTTCCGGCGAGGTAAGCGCTGCCTCTTCTCCTCATCTAGGGTTTCGGCGAGCATCTCCTCCCCGCCTCCTCCTCCTCCTTCTCTGTGAGTTGTCCTTCCTATAGAAAGCTCAGAAACTATGTGGGGAAGAGGGGTGGTTGCCGCGGATGCAAGGGTTTGTCTGAGCTCAGGCAAACCCTAGCACCCGAGTGGCGGGTGGTGGCCGGTGGCGGGGAGCGTGGAAACGAGAGAATGGTGACAGGAAGAAAAATGAACAAGATCCAAAGAAGAGGGAGAAGATGAATGGTAGCCGATCTAATCCGGAGAGTCCGTTTTAGATCCTGTGGCTAGAATCGTTGTCTAAAATCGCATTTTTTTTTCAGGCGTCCCCAAATATATATATCAACTCATTATTTCAGGGTGCGATGGTAGTAGAGTCGCAATACATGGTATGATGGTAACAATCCAATGTTTTGGTGAACGCAATAATATTTTTTTCTCAGAAACGCAAAAGGTTTGCGCGTGAACGAGGTAGCAATAATATCTAGATCATCAGAAACGTACGTTTACGTCGAAGTCGAACAACTGGATTCACACGAAGAAGCTGGCGTCGGCCGGCCATCGTTTTGCGACCTGCGGGAGAATGACCGCAGGACAAAATATGGTTGCCAAAGTGTGATTTGCTGCTGCTGCTGCAGGCATATAATAAGCCAAAACGCAAGGCCAATGGCTGGCAACCATGCTCGTGCCACCGTCACTGCTTGTGCTAAGTGTCCTGCTTCACCGTATCATCGCGAAAGACGAACCGAGCCGCGTTCCCGTCCAGGTACACCATACCATGTGGTCGAGCCCACGGAGGCCAGGCCAGGCCACCTCCAACTCAATCATACCCACCTCCTGACACTCGTGTCGAAGATCTCTCGCACGGAATTATCAATCTCCCCTCCATCGTTTACGAGCTCTGCGTACCTGGCGCGTGCTATTTTAAGTGCTTGGTACCCGTCGACGAGCGCCACCCACACGCCCGAGAACACCCGCGAAAATGACGCCGCCGGCGGCGAGCACCGGCGCCGCCAGCGCGATAGACGACGAGCCGCTTCTGCCGGAGTTCTCGGCGGGTGTCCACGGCGTCGGCGGCGGAGCGTCGGTCTCCGGCGCCGTGTTCAACGTGTCGACGAGCATCGTCGGCGCCGGCATCATGTCGATCCCGGCAGCAATGCGGGTGCTCGGCGTGCTCCCGGCGCTGCTCCTCATCGCCGCCGTCGCCGCGCTCGCCGACGTGTCCGTGGAGTTCATGCTGCGGTACACGGGGTGGGCAGCCGCCGGCGGCGGCGGCGGGAAGAAGGCCAAGGCCACGTACGCGGGGATCATGGGCGAGGCCTTCGGCCGCACTGGCGCCGCCGTGCTCAACGTCTTCATCGCCTTCACCACCACGGGCACGCTCGTAGTCTACCTCATCATCATCGGTGAGATCGATATACTAGCTCGCCAGCAGCTTCTTCAGGTCGAATCGGTTATGATAATGTGTGCGTGGTTGCGGCGCAGGGGACGTGATGTCTGGGAGCGTCGGCGGAGGCGACGAGCACGCCGGGGTGCTGCAGGAGCTGTTCGGCCCGCAGTGGTGGACGGGGAGGCAGTTCGTGCTGCTCGTCACCGCCGTCTTCGTTCTGCTGCCGCTCGTGCTCCGCCGCCGTGTCGGTAAGTTCACATTTCACTTGCGTGCATTGGCTCGATCATCTCAGAGTAATACTAGTTTCGTTGAGATTACTTGCTAAGAATAAAATCTGTTCAGTTGAGATTGTATATGACAGCAATTGGGGAAAATCAGTTCAGCTGAGATTTTATGACAGTAATTAGGGAACTGGTCAATCTGATTTAATAATATAACAACAATGACCTTACGCTGGCGATATGAGCGATAGTATAAACGCATGTGGACTTGGATCTGACCCTAAATTTACTCAATTTTAAATTAGATAGGCAGTTTGGTAGGCGGGCCATGATGATGAACAGATGAAGATGTGATGGTATCACTTCAACTGCTTGCATACAGGCTGTAGTGGCCACAATAATATTGTTCTTGTTCATTCCGATATTTTTATTCTTGGGAGGATGGACTTATAGTTCAACAAGCAGTTGGCGTTGGCACTGTTGGCTAGCTGGAGCGCGAGCGTGTATCAAACTGTGGATTGCAGCTCGGTTCTTGCTGACCATATCCCCCTTCACGTCTAGCTTTTATTTTCCATCAGAATGCTCCATTTCTGTGGTACTGGACTATAGTAGAAAGCCAATATTAGCAAATAGTACTAGGCGCATTTGATGGGACGGTACCATGCATAAAAATAGCGCTATAGCGTCAAAATAGTGCTGCTATCGCGGTTAGAAACAGTTGTCACGATGCCGAATAGCGGCGCTATAGCGTTTTGGCCAAGTTACTGCTAGAAATGAGGTACCCGCCATCATGAGCATTTTGTTGGCACGATCAGCTTTGCATGCCAAAGGTCAATAATGAGTACCAGTAGTATTGATCCAGCTATCATTTCCCCTAACCAAAACTGCCCAGTGCAATGCAAGATCAGCCTATGGCTCGGCTTGAAAAGTTGAAAGTAGTTGAGATTGAAGGTCAATAATTGGCATTCCAAGTTCGTCCAAATATGTTCTTTCAAGGGGGAAGTTCCAACTTGTTCTGTGCTAAAGCTAAACTCGACTTGGGAGTCACATTAATCACGCTCACGCCAAAAAAAAAAAAAAAAAAAAAAAAACCCGCAACAAGCCAAAAATCTGGGACATAATAATAATGCTCACTCATATAGTCATATCGCTTGCACTTGCACGACACTACATTACTGCAGCAGGATATTATTAGACATCATTTTCGTTGATGACACCCATTAAAAAATCTTAGAAAATGCGGGCCACATGACATGACAAGCCAACGACAACCCCAGGCCCACTTGCCAGTGGGTTGTGTCATGTGTGGGCACTGGGCAGAGGGCAGCAGCAGCACGACCTCGTGTGTGTGACTCAGCTTCTTATCACAAACGCCAGTCGCCCATCGTTTTCTCGCCACTCGCCACGTTTACACGCTCTCGAGCCGCAGAATCCCAGATATACGCGCGCGCACCAAACAGTCCCACCAGAGCTTCAGCAGTCTTCTATCCCACCGAAACCATGGTGTCCAAGAACCCGCCGTTCTCAGCTATGCCCAGCGCCGGCAGGGGACACCGCGACAGCGGAGGGGGCGGCGCTGCTGCTGCCGGAACACGCCGGGGACGACGGCGCGCGCGGGGCGGCTCCGCGTCGGTGCTGGGCGCGGTGTTCAACGTGTCGACGAGCGTGGTGGGCGCCGGGATCATGTCGATCCCGGCGGCCATGCGCGTGCTGGGCGTGGCGCCGGCGGTGGCGATGATCGCCGGCATCGCGGTGCTGGCCAACGCCGCCGTCGACTTCATGCTCCGGTACACCCGGGGCGCGCCGTCGTACGCGGCGCTGATGGACGACGCGTTCGGCCGCGCCGGGCCGCGCTGCTCAACGTGTTCGTCGCCTTCAACGGCTTCGGGACGCTCACCGTCTACCTCAACATCATCGGTAACGCCACCAACCCTACATGGCCATGCCACTGCTGGCTGCTAGTGCTAGCGTGCAAGGCTTGTTCCGGCCGGCTGGTGTGCGAGTGACTAGTCGCGGTGCAGGGGACGTGATGTCGGGCGCGGCGGCGGCGAGTGGTGGGGAGGCGCACTCGGGGTGCTGCAGGAGTGGTTCGGGCTCCAATGGTGGACCAGCCGGGAGGTGGTGCTCGTGGCAGCCGCGGTGGTTCTCCTGCCCCTTATGCTCCGCAAGCGTGTCGGTACGTGAGCGGTTCATCGATGCGAATATATTGTGCAGAACGTGGAACAACATTGCGAGTCTGCGACGACTTCTCACCGTGCAAAATTGCAAAGAATTTCATTTGAAGATTATTGGAAACTGAGTTTATATGTATAAAGATCCGTCGGTGTTTGCCCATGGTATTCACCAGCTTGTTTCAACATGCAGATTCGCTGAGGTTCACGTCGGCCATCTCCATTCTACTGGCGCTGGTGTTCATGCTCATCAGCTTGGGATCGCGCTGTACGCGCTCTTCAAGGGCACTGCGACCATGCCACGGATGCTCCCAGACATGTCCAGACTCTCCTCCCCGTTCGAGCTTTCACCGCCGTCCCCGTCATCGTCGTCGCATTCACCTTCCACTTCAACGGTACCGGTTTCTTCTGCATGCAGAACATTGCCTGATCGACTTCGCCTCATCTGAACGTCGTTCGCAACTGATGCAGTGCACCCGATCCGCGCGGAGCTGAGCAAGACGTCGGACATGAAGACGGCCGTGCGCGTCTCCTCGTGCTCTGCGCCGGCATCTACGCCGCCGTGGGATTCTTCGGGTACCTCCTGTTCGGGGACGCCACCATGGCCGACGTGCTCGCTAACTTCGACCGCAGCTCCGGCGCCGGCGTCCCGCAGGCGCTCAACGACGCGGCGCGCCTCAGCTACGCGCTGCACCTCGTGCTCGTGTTCCCGCTCCTCTTCTTCTCGCTCCGGGTCAACGTCGACGAGCTCCCCTCTTCCCGGGCCGCCGGCCGCTCGCCGGGGACACGCGCCGGTTCGTGTCCCTGACGGTCGTGCTCATGGCGGTGCTCTACGCGCTGGCCATCGCGATCCCCAGCATCTGGACGCTCTTCGAGTACTCCGGGTCCTTGTTCGCGGTCACCATCTCGTTGATCTTCCCTGGCGCCATAGTTCTCAGGTACGACGGCCAAATTCTGAACCATTTTTACATTTGTCGATCAATGACTCAATGCTATGCTAGCTTTATAAGTGCAATCTAACACTCTGATTTTATTCTTTTCTTGCAGGGATGTTCATGGAATAGCAAAGCGCAATGACAAGGCATTGGCAGCAACGATGATCATTCTGGCAGTGGTCACGAGCAGCATCGCCATTGCCTCGAACATCATGAGCTCCATCAGCGACAAAGTCAGAGGAGATCATGTAGCTAGCAGATGATGGCTCAGATCAAATCAAAATGCTGTTATGGTGTGCAGGCCGACCGCTTGAAGATTGCTGCTCGTGTCACGCGTTACTCTTTGGGTATTCCTCTGCTGCTCGCATCACGCGTTTCTCTTGGGTATTCTTCTTTGCAACGAGATTGCTTCGGTCCATGAGATGATGCAAGCTTAGCCATGTCCCCCTCATGTTGTAGATGTTTGTGAGGAGATACGTAGGTAGATGGCTCAGCTGGCCAATGTTGTATACTTGTACTGGTGATACATTATTGTGTAAAAAAAAAAGAGAAATCAATGAGTTTTTCTTTTTCAGGGTTTATAATCCCTAGCAAATAATTCCAGGCCACTAGCAAATAAAACCCTAGCCAATTTTCTATGCTAACCTTTCATTGCGTCAAACATTTATTGTGGACCTTGGGATTTAAAACAAAAGGTATAATGAAACTCAGATTGTTATAATAATGACTAAACGTAACCTCATGTTCAACCATTTTAATTATATAAAACACACTTTCTATTTTCAGTGATCGGAAAAGGTTTGAAATTAACATGCTATGATCCACTAGTTAGTGAATAGCAATCACATATTGAGAGTGTTAAACGCTTGCATACAAGAATGTCAGTATTTTTGCAATTCTGAATGAATGTAACTTGCGAGCGAAGGCATATGATCACTTGATCAGTGCTTAATGAAAAAAACGTATATAATTCACACCAGTTGAAAAGAAGTCAGGCGCATGTCAAAAATTAATAGAATAGAATGGACAGGTTTCACGCACATGAAACACGTTCTTTTTTTTTTTTTTGAGAATTACAATCACAACATGCACGCACACTCACCCCTACGAATACATCGTGACAAACCCTACCCCTATGAGCACCTCCGCTGACCGCAGCCGGCCGCAGATCTCGAGATTCTCGGTCACCATAGGCGCCTCGCCGTCGACGGAACGCCGCACCACTTAATGCATGAAAAATCCCAAGAAAAGGTTGCGATCACCGTTTGAACCCTTATTACAGATACAAACACGGGAGTATCTGGTGTTACTTGAAGGCACAGCTGTTTGATGATCTCATTGTTTTTTGACGGCAAATGATGATCTCATTGTTATTATTGCCATGATAGCTACAAAGGGGAAAGGAAAATGCAGAACGACATGTTCTGATCTACAGACTTCCTCAGCTCAGCTCAGCTCAGCTCATCAATGATTTCCATGGTTCTATCTGCAGACTTCCCATCATGCCCTTAGCTCAACATAGGAAACCTGAGATCCCTGAGGTGCCAATCAGGAGATCTGCAAGTAGAACAATTAAATTATGAGTAAGGAGTCCTAAATATAAGCTATTGCACTGGCTTCAGTCCTGACACAACAAGAAAGCTCGATGTGTTCGAAATGAGAACATAACTCATACTACTATGAGGCTGAGAAGGATATAATATAATTCATTTTCATCATCAGAAAATAATCCAATGAAAAAAAACTACAGGAGAAGGTACATTTTCATAGTAATAACGATATGGGACCAGAATATCCATTCCCCATAAATGTTGCAGTATGATTATGTGCACGAAGTGTTTGAAAAGACCATGCGATTCTTATAAAGCTCCTTGCCTGCTAGTAATGCCATGATCATTAGCCGAGTGCATGCTTGCGTTGCTGGTTTATGGTGAAAGTTGGAGAAAAGGAAAGTATTTACCAATTTGAAAATATCAAAATTACCCTGAACGAATTAAGCAAAGTCCAACTCAAATATCATCAGTTCCAAAATGTCTGATACACTTTTTTTCTCAAAATCCTACCCGCGGAGAGCACTGAAATTAGCTTGAAACTGGTGGTAACAAAACAACCGGTTGCTGTCACCTCGTAACAGACAGAAGGGGAGCCATATTTGGTACTTCAGATTTCACATACAAAGTGCAATTGATGACATACATGACAAACTAATTTAACAGCCCTTGCCAGATCTTGCTATGACACTTAGTGCTTGAACACTTACAGCAAGCTAGCCAGCTATGGTCGGTTGTTACATATAATTTGCTTAAAACTAAAAAAAAAAATCAAGTGGTAAAAAAAAAAAAAAGATATTGAGAAGCCTGAATACATATTACCCACTCTAAGTTACCCCAACCTTTTTTTTGGTACCAAGTGAAAAACAATCAATGTCAAGGTTTAGGATCCCATTGGCAACTGAACAATTAACACCAGTTTCTGGAAATCATGGGCTTCCACCTTGGTATGGGAAATAATGGATGGATAGTTGCAGTTGCAGAAAATACAGATTCAAGTTTTTCATAGATTTTTTCTTGAGATAGGCAAAAGAACAAGAATGGGAAATTCAGCGATACGAAATCAGTTCAGCAATAAATAAACAAGACAGAATTTTATTAAAAATGCAGCAACACTGCAAGTGGAAATCTAAAACTGAACATAATCCATGGCACAGTTAGAGGCATAGAAACTTTTACAAACATCAAGAATAACAACAGTATCAGGCAACATATTTCTAATTTTCCACGACATAAGACGATACTGAAGTAAAACTGTACCATAGGGACAGGTAACATTTAGAAGGCATACCTTTCCCCACTCAGAACCTATGCCACTGCATCTCATTTTGAGGTGTATCATTTTTTGTCCCCAACTCAGTCTCCACCTTCTTTCTTAGATAATTTTCCTCAGGGCCAAAGGACTCCAGATATGTCATGTAGCGATTGTATGCAGCTTTAACAGCATCTTCAATATAACCAGGTAAGGGACCCACATTCTGCAAAAACATTTGTCTTGATCAGACTGACATATAACACAGTAACACCCAAAAATACATGAGGAAACAGAGATAACAAGTACTGACTTCGCCGGTCAGGCCGCAAAGATCATCAAGAGCCATTCTTAGGGTAACCAAGGTTCCACTAAATTCTTCACACCTCAGCCGCATCGAAATACATTTTTCAAAGCCTCTTGACCAGCCTTATCATCGGTGGCTTTAGATACTGCTTTCTTTGCTTCTGCTACGAGAGAATCTGGAAGTTCATTCCAACTAGCAGCCAACAAATCCTTAAATGCAGATTCTATCTCTGGGTCAGATATTGCAGGCAAGTGTTTTTCATTTGAACTGAAGAAGCGCCTCAGTTTCCATGAGATAGGATTGTTCCCGCCTGAGCTTATAACACAGAAAAGCTAATTAAGAATGAGAAGTTTTAAGTGAAGCCATCAAAATGAAAACACACAAGGCATCATTGACACTTCTAGCATTTTCCCCCAAATATATAAACAAAAATCAAACAAAAAATTCTACAACTCAAATGATTTCACATAAAATAATTCAATCTTGTTAAAGGAAATTTAATCACTTTGAATATCCTTTAACCATTTCTCTAACAGAATTCAGTTCATATTATATTAGAATGAAAGATTAGTATTAACCAATTATTTTCTTTGCAAAATAACATGGAAAAGGAAACCTTTGTATCTGCCTTTTAGTTAATGACTATATCCCTAAGTTCATGGTTAAGAACACAATATATTGGAATGGAACTGTTGGAGTTGCATAAAAGCACCACCCCCATCCCCAAATGTGGTATGTGCAGCAATACATGATGTCCCTTATTCCCTTCCATCTCAAACCAACCCTCCTTGCAGCCATCAGCACAGGTTGGACCATCCGTAAACAGTCACAATCTCATGCCGCCCCTGATCCCATGCGTGAAAACATAATAATGATTTGATGTTGCTGACTTCCTGAAGCCCGCGTACTCAAAACAAAGGCTAGACAACCTTTTGTCTAGTTGTTTGCTAAAGGACTCATTATCAAGTAATCGATGTTCTATCTTTCAAGCAACATCACTCGAAATGCATGTGTTCAATAAATAAGGAAGTAGAGTCCATTCGATAGTTTGATTGGACATCAGCCTAGAAAAAGAAACGCTCTAGGACCACACATTTCACATCTGAGCAGGTGCCCATACAACTCTCCATACTCTGAGCTAGAGGATGTCAACTACAGTCAATCATAAACTTTCGCATAATAACACCCTTGCCATGCAATAAATCTACCAACTAGCATCAACCTTGAGTTTTGATCTCCCTAGTAATTAGGGCAACCATATCTAGGAGGATCCTAACCAGGAATCAATCCGGGTGCACCCGAAAAAGAGGAGTACCTGATACCGATAGCGCGGCGATCGGGGGCGAGAGCGGCGCCACCCCGGTGGTGACCCGGGAAGCAGAGGACAGAGCCGACGAGGCTGCTGGGGCGAGGCGCAGGAGCCTGCGTGCGGCGGAGGAGCGGAGGCGGCGGCGGCCATCACCGTGGTCAGGAGATCGCCGCGAGATGGAGGTTGAGCGTGGGGGTGCGTGGGGTTGGTCGATGGCGATGGTCGATGCACGGGTTGTTTACTTTTTTTTTTTCCTTTTTTTTAGCGCAAGGGTTGTTTACTGCTGTGGTTCTCGGGCTTTGCGGACTGGGCCCGTAGTCTGGGAGCAAAGTTCAATTGGGCTGGTTCGGCGTTTTTCTTTTTATAGTAAAGCGAATGCCACGGAACTGCATCAAGGCTAAGATCGGAGGTTTACCGTCTGATTGGTTGCGGGATGCGTGGGTTAGAGCGGCTCCGACCTGTTTTAGGGGACGGCTCTAACCCCCTCCCATGTTTGGTTCATTTTTTTGGGTTGGGATGGGTTCGCTCCAATCTCTATTTGATTGAAAGAATCGAAAATCCCGGGATGGATGACAAAATAACACCATTATCGCACACATTTTTCATCTAAAACCCCGCACATCGTATATTAAATAAGCCCACATCTAAAAAACTTCCCTCTCTAGCAAATAACCATCGAACCCCGAGAAAGAAATCAAATTATGTTCACGCCTTATCTTCTTCAACCTACCCATGGACAGAAAGCAATTCCCGACGGAGGGAACCGCCGGCCCCGACGACCAATCCGGCCTAGGGGTTGCCCGCCGAGGCGGCCGGCGAGCGAGCTAGGAGGGGGCTGGCGCGTGCACCTGGTCTGCCGGCCGACGGCCGACCGGCGACGGCGCTGGGAAGTGCTTCCGGCCGAGGGCGACCGGGTCTCGCACCTCCACGCCGAGGATCTGGCGCCGCCGCGGCCTCCGGCCGTCAAGACGCCGCCCCGCCCCGCATCCAGCCAAGCCCTGTCCCCGTGTGATGGGGGAGCGCCCCGGGTGACGAAAGCACCTGACCTGAGAAACGGAAAGTGCATGAGGAGCGTCCGACGAGTTTCACCCTACTGAACGCTCCCCAATGCGAGACTTGAGGGATCGTTCCAACCCGCATCCGAGAGGAATATTCCTCCTCCTAAGCCAACCCAACTCTCCTCCTCTACATTCAAACAAATGGTGGAGCGGGTTCACCCCGACCCAAATCGGGTTGGCTCTCTAACCAAACACACTGCTAGACTTACCTAAAAATCCAACTAAGCAAAGACTACCAGAGTTTGGACCTATGGCCAAGTCTAAAACCCTTTCTCAAAGTGGGTGTTTGGGACCCGCTCCACAAACTCAAGCTATGCAAATTCACGTTGGCTCCAATAAAAACCTAGAGTTTGTGGAGCACCTCTTTAGGTGCTCACAACTCTTTTTTTCGAACTGTGCGTGGAGCTAAAACCGCTTGACAAAAACATGAAGCGAGCTGAAAAAAACATGTAGCGGAGCGGGCCCCAAACACCCCTAAATCCACGACAGCTTTGATGAGACAGTAAGGCATAGTCAATCCGGCGGATTTGGAAAAGCAAGTTCCTCTCCGGAAGAACGAAGTCTTCATGTGTCAAGCTTTTCATGATAAGCAATGTGCCCCTTCCGTGACGAAAAAGTGCCCCAATTATTGTATACACAATATACCCGAAAACTCTAATAAGTCGTATATTTCTCAAGTGTTGTATGCCAATTTTATGGCGCTACATTCGAGAGGTTTAAGGGCAATATAGATTCCGAAAATTAACACGAGACTCTCTCTTAAACCGTTTAAGGGTTCTTCAAAGAGTGGGTCTCTTCTTTTTGAAGGTTTAGTATGGCCCATGGGCAATATAAAGGAACTATAACACAATGGCGATTGAGAATAATAAATTTTTCAATAACTGCCATGATCTAGAATTGGGCCACCCAGAGTGGCTAATTGGGCCAAACGCCGCCGGCCTGGAGGTTGGGGCTAGGGTCAGCAGGGGGAGGACCGCCGCCGCCGCTTCCTCTCCCTCCCACGACTCCGAAGTTCGTCTTCGCCTTCAAGTTAGGA
Source organism: Hyparrhenia diplandra (assembly GCA_015847255.1). NCBI lineage: Eukaryota > Viridiplantae > Streptophyta > Magnoliopsida > Poales > Poaceae > Hyparrhenia > Hyparrhenia diplandra. Next base: position 1,759 of record JADLZK010008614.1, on the reverse strand, counting down.
TTATCTTAGGTAATTTGGTGTGCAAGGGGCTATCTCATCTATAAGGAGACCCTTATTAGGAAATAATAAAATAGAAAATTGCTTGTAAAAGGTATTCCAAATACAAAAGGAAACATTATAGAGATTGCTTAGATTACAAGTCCCACTAGTCGCTATATAAGCAAGAGGCATGTAATCTCTAGGGGACAAGCAAGAAAATAAAATATCTCTTGCCTTCAAATGAGCCGCCGCCGTCCGGCTCAAGGCTACAAGGCCACACCGCCACCGCTCCCTCTTCCCGGCCGGCATGCCGCCGCCGCCCCCCACGCCGGGCTGCCACCATCATCATCCTCCTCCTCTCCCAACTTCAATCAACGCGGTCAATTCCGGCCCAATCTAGCCGAATTCGAGACCGGTATCCGAGACCAGACGATTCCCACCACCCATGGCTTCCGAGATCAAGGAGTTCAACACGCGCGCAGGGCGCCCGACGCCCATCGCGCCGCCGGACGCCAGCGCTGATGACATCGACTCGCCCACGGATGGAGTACGCCTTCATCACGCCAAGGACCCCGGACGCATCGACACAACTACGCCCGAGGTCGCCGCGCAGACGGCGCCAACCGCGGCACCCCCGCCTACCCCAGCGCCACCCGGGCGCGCCCCGACGCTGCGCCCGCACTGGCTGTCCGCGGGTGCCACCCGCGCATCATACCGCACGCCACGCGCTTGTGCCAAGTCCGCTAGCACGACAAGACCGACGACCTGCACTGGCTTCAGAGTCGGAACTCTTCTTCCGGGCCTTAACTCGAGATCGCCCACCGACCACGTGAGTTACCCTGCCTCCCACCCGCTGGTATTGCTCATAGCCGTACATGGATCTGTCCAAGACCTTTAACTCTCCGATCAAGGGACGAGTTCACACCGCCTACGCCATCACTCGAATCGCCCACCTACCGACACTTCGGCGCACGCGCCGCCCTGTGGAGGCAAGTCAACGACTGCACCGACGCCGAGAACTATGCACCACATGAACTCGAACCGGGACGCCACCGTGTCGGTAATCTTCGGAAGGCCTACCATCGAGATGCCGCAACACGCCGAATGGTTCGAGCCCCGCTCGCTGATGAGGCCGATGACCTTGCCCACCGCAACGACGACGAGCCGACGACGCTAACAAGGATGTCGACGCGGCGCCGTTAATAGCCGACGCGCACCACCTGTGGCCCCGACGGCCGACATAGCGGCGCCCCAGACCGCATGCCAGACAAGAAATAAGCCTTGTCAAGGCCATAGAAGACATCGAGGCCGACAAAGAAGCAACATGATCACCGAAGGCAAGGGCACAACTACAAACAAGGAGCCGATCATCTCCAGCCGCCATCGAAGCCGATCAACCGCACTGCACGGAGCCTCCGCCACGGCATTGTGAGGTACTTCCACCGCATCCCTCGCGCTCGTGAGCTTCCAGACTTCTCGCTGGGAGAACGCCTTCCACCGCACGGCGTCGCAGCGGGCTTCCACTCCTCCTAATCGCCTTCGGAGGAGCAGCTGCCCAAGAAGCGTCCTCCAGCTACCTCGACGACGGATCGAGGGTGCCACTCGTCCTCCTCTCTTGACGACAACGGCCGGTCTTCTTCCCGCATCGACAACATCACGGTTGAAGCCACGTGAGACAAGGGAGAGGCGTGGGGCACGGTAGCCACGGCCACGGCCGATCTCCTCTGCTGCGCTGCGACTTCACACCTCGTTCGCGCCTACTTCAGTTCGACACGTCTAC